>JAQGEQ010000249.1:0-22006 GCA_034620365.1 Pegea sp. RAD2-039
TTTGAAAGATTTTGTAGAAATGAATTTTAAGCCATTTATTTTGCTTCTAATATAATATTATCGATAAAACTTTGGAAATAACAAATATAATAGGTCAACAGCGATCATTAAAAGGTTCTTGATACTTTCAGCTAAGCTAAAATTAGAATTTTGCCAATCTAATTAGCGAAAATAGAAGTAGCTTTCCTCTCTAGATAGTAAGTCATAAAATCGAATCTTTTTTTAGCTATTAAAAACTATTTGGTTTATTTGTGAATTAAACTATTAAAGATTTATAATGTTTAAAAATGTAAACTTCAACAGAGTTAAGTTTTAAACTTTTAAATTATCAATAATTAAAAGAAAAATAATTTTTATGTTAACTAAAGTAGATATTGAATGATCTAAAATTTAAACTTATTTCAAAATCAAAGTTTTTCTAACTATCTAGAATACGCAGTTGCAGTTCTAGTTATTAGTGGTTCAGGGTTTTCTTTATAAGTCGTATCTGCTGTTGACCAATAAAATTAGATCAAACTGAAATAGAAATTATTTTAATAGCTAATTTTTTTATTATTTATCTATTACTCTTTCATTATTAATTATGTTTTAAGTTTAACAAAAACTGGATATTTTAAACGACTGATTTACATTCTGATTCGTTTATTTTGATGGTAACTAATTCAATAATGACGTCAGGCTAATTTAAAGATCAAATAATATTTTCATTCAGTTATTTCAAAGCAGTTAGCCTTATCAAAGAAAATGCACAACTTTAAACTTTAAGTCATTTTATTTTTGATATGTTACTTTAAATTTTCAGATGGTCAAAGGTTTTTCATATTCAATGCATATCGTGAGCCTTTAATGTACTCATATAGACCTCAACAATTATGTACATTTTATCAAGCGAAAGCTGTTTGTGCATATATGAATGGAGAACTAGCTATGTTAAATGCACAAGACGAATTTGATTTCGTAATACCGAGAATGCTGAGAGCAAATGAAGACCTAAAAATGTATACTGAACCCTTAAAAAATGCGTACTGGTTAGGGTTACAAGCTAAGTCAAGAGTATGGAAATGGGGTGATGGAAGCAATTTAGCTGGAAATGATAGGAATGAAAATTGGTTAAATCGACCAACATCTCCAGATACAAAAGGTTGTGCCACCATCATTCACACATAAGGGGACAAATATTTTGGAAAATGGCAAGATCGCTCTTGTAACGAAAAATTTGGTTATATCTGCAAGTATGACCCGAGACTTCCAATGACAACAACAACTAGAACAACAACTACAACAACGACAACAACAAAAAAACCTACAACAACAACAAGAAAGCCTACAACAACAACTACAACAACGACAACAACAAAAAAACCTACAACAACAACTACAACAAGAAAGCCTACAACAACAACTACAACAAGAAAGCCTACAACAACAACTACAACAAGAAAGCCTACAACAACAACTACAACAAGAAAGCCTACAACAACAACTACAACAAGAAAGTTATCATCAACTAGTAACGTTTTTTCAAACCCTTTTAATTTTACTCTTTATGGGAATACTACTTCTACCAGATCTTATAAACCTTCTTCAATTTTAATGGTACTTATTCCAGTTGTTGCATCTCTTATCTTATACTTAATTGTTGCTTTTCTTTTAGCAAAATATAAACAGAAGTCAAATTTATAAACTAATTCTAAACTTTATTCTACTTTTAAAATGAAAAACTTTAAAATATAAAAATATGATAACTTATTTTAAAAAAATTAAGTTTAGTATGTCTAACTTTATTGAATTTATGTCATAAAGTTAAGTTTTAAAATATAAAATGAATAAAATCGTTATACAAAAAGACTTAGCCATCTCTATTTTAAACTTATTTTGAGCTTTGTGAATCTTGAAAATCTGAACAACCTTTCCCAAAGCTCTACGAGGATCCGGTATTAATAAATACCTTGTTCATTTGCCCCAACACTTTCTACCCTTGACTGTTTCTTGAGAGACCTTTTCTGAAGATGACAGATTCGACTATAATGTCCCTTCTTGTTACATTTGAAACATATTCTTTTAGATAATAACTCGGTATCTTTTAAAATCATGAGATTTGCTACTTCCACATTTCAAACAAACTCATTTAATGTAGGTTCCACTTGGTCCTCTTTGAGTTCCGTTGACTTCACTAGAAGTACTGGTACAAGTTTTCGGTCGTACTGTTAACAAGCTGTAAATGTTCTCTGGTCTGTCCAATTCGACCCACACTCTGCAATGTAATTAGTAAAAGTTTTCTTCCAGTACCACCGTTTGAAAAACCTTAATAAAGTAAAAAAAACTAAATATACTTATTTAAAAAGAACTTTATCAAATCTATACTAAGTATAGCAAAAAGAAATTATCTTAACCGTTACTAAGCTATAATTGCATTAAGCTCAAACTACGCCAAAGCACCTGACAACAATTCGCCCAAGAAATTAGTTGTAATAATAATAACTCTTTATATAGGGCTTTATTCAAATTAATAAGGCGACTAACACAACGATAAATATAGTAACGATATGCAACAAGTCTTTGACAACCACTTATACGAGAATGACGTAAACACATTTACGTCAGCGGTAAAATACTTCACCATAATACACAATAACAATTTTTAGTGCTTCTTTCTTTTCGTTTTCTTTTAAACTAGTTTTTCTTCTTTATCTTTCAGTTGTTTGCGGAGTAGAGAGCGCCATTCGGAGCGATCCGCTGCGATATCCTCCTAATTTCTGGTATTGATAATGAGCGATTTCATATCGCGCTTGCAAGTATCTTTAAAGCGAATATAGGAACGCTGATATTGTTATAAAGCGAATATTGATATATCGAAGCCTGTGCTTGCTGTACATTGTTGTCAGGCCATTGCGGTTCAAGACTTTCTAGTTTGAGACCTTTTATTGTCACAAAATATTCATTAGCTTTAAGAAAAACTTTATAATCAAGCTCTTTTTTATATTGATAAGTTGCTCTTTTATTTCGAATGGAAATACAGCTTATACTAAATATGTTTCTCATGATTTTTAAGTTTATATGTTTAGCCTTAAGTATATAACTCAGGACATACAACACACTTCAAAACCTTATTAAAGCCTGAACAGTAAGGTTAAAACACAAATGTGAAATCTTGAGAATGCAAAAGAGCTTTCAATTGGAAAATTTTGTTAATAATCGACCGTGCGTTGAAGAACATACCTAATGTGGTAGAAGAATTGTCTTTTTGATGCTTGTGAGATTTGATGATGGGCTTCTGTAAATTGATATCTTGGGTATTAACAATTGTGTCCGGAGAGAGTTTGAAAAAAGAAGATGTGGGTCCAGTGATTATTTGCCACTTCCGTTTTTTGAAAAAACCTTGACAATTCTCAAGGCCCATGGTGAACCTCAAACTTTGCATTTTAAATCAGTTGGTTGTTCCTTCTGATTTCGAATATACGCTTCTTTTAGAAGACGCTTATTTTCTAAGCGATCATCTTTACACATATCATGTGCTACTCTAATGCGCTCGAATTTTTTGTCAAGCCTTAGCTTATACAGCTTGGCAAGAAACTTGTGTTTGTTCCAATTTTCCTGAAAGGACACTTTTAACGGTCTTTGATGATCTGAGCTTTTCGCTCCAAGTCTAGTCATTGATACCTTTGGAACGTCCACAAAATCAAGGCTTTGAGAGCACATTTGATTAAAAAACTCACTGTCATCATCTTTATCAGTCTCAGAGACATTAAAGATGATGACATTGTTTTATCTGTCCTCACGGTCTAAAGTGAGTTTTTGTGCGTGTCGGTTACCTTCTTGGCAAGAAGCTGCACCATGCTAGCATTTTTGTCGGAACCGGAATCACCGACCACTATTGCTTAGTTATTTGCTATAATTGCTTTGATGGTTGTGACCAACATTGCTGTTGCCAATTTCCGATTTAAATTTGGCTAATTCAGCAGATACAGATTTGCTGATGTAGGATAATAGGTTTTGATTAGAATTGGTTGAGGGAGCTGTTGTGTCCATGATTCTACATTTAATGCAGAACCATTTAAACCACATTTGCTTCGTCTGGTTTTATTCAAATACTTCATAAATTTTCTTGCTCACATCACTACTGGTGAGATGAAACCAGGAAAGACATTTAATGCATTCTATTGCCAGATCTTCACCAGAGCAAATTGTATTGCAGGATTGGCAATTGCTATTACAAGCTTGTTTTGATGAAGAAATGGACTTTATTTTCTGTATACTTGAAAGTGGGTTCTTTCCATATTTATTCAGGTTCACTATAGTATTTACTTTCATCTAAATAAGTAGAAATGTCAAACAAAGTTTTCTTTTTATCCCAGGATTTTTAGTGTAACCAAACCAAAACAGTTTGAATCGATTTCTTATCTAAATAGAATAATTTATCACAAGTAATATACAAATAACTTACTAAAAATAATTTTGTCACAACTTATTATTATTGGCCAGTCTTCAAAATTTTTCATTCATTTAAGTTTATCATGCTTTTTATTCTCAAATTGATAATCTAATTTAAAATTTCTTATGGGGTTTTAGTTACAGCAGAACTTATTCAACGTTAGTTCCGTCAACCCACATTTCTTCGACCTTTGCGTGCAGTGCTTTCGAAAAGGCGTTTCTACGTCTCGTTTTTTCTTTCTTTTTCAATAATAAAAGAATCACTTTTATTTGTAATGATTCTAAACCCTTTTCTTTGGCTTGTTCAGTTTTTTTCACTGTGTAATTTTCTAACAAGTTTATAGATTTATTGTTAAAAGTGTAAAAAGTTTCAATAATTTAAATTTATAAGTCAAACTTAATATTTTTTCTTTATACAGCTAAATTATAAATTATTAAATGAATAAAATCTTTATACAAAACTAATAACTGAAAGTTTTATTTAAATAATTAAGTAGATTGAAGCCTATCAAATAAAAGATTGATTGCAAAAAGAAATTAGTGCAAAAAATTGATTAGCTTTTTAGATTAACTTTTTCAAAATGAAAATAATTTTGTTTTCATGAATTTGAAGCAAGCTAGTACGAAAGTTAAATGACGTAAAATCATAATTGTTGTGATTTAAAAACAGTTTATTATGACGTCATCAATATATATATAAGATCAAATATTATTATTGAATTAGATAAAGTACAATGGCTGACCACCTTGCAATCAAGCTCTTTTTTATATTGATAAGTTGCTCTTTTACCTCAATTGGAAATGCAGCTTATAATAAAACTGTGATTTATAATTCTTGGTTGTACCAGTTTAGACCTGAAACAAAAGAAACGTATGATGAAGCAAGAGCCTCTTGTGCTGCTTTAGGTGGAGATATAATCATTCCCAACACACAAGAAGAACTTGATTTTCTAAAAAATGAAATGAAAAGTATAAATGATCACGTAGTGATGACTTCACAATTTCGAAATGGATATTGGATAGGATTAAGAGCTGATTTAACAGAAAAAGTACCTACATGGAAATGGATTGATGGAACAAATTTGGTTAATAATGATGAAAATGAAAATTGGATAAAAACTCAACCAGACAATCCAATAACACAAACCTGTGCTACAATGATTTTTACTCCAAATGATAAACTTACTGGTTATTACAAAGGTTTTGAATTCTTTGGTAAATGGGATGACCAGAAGTGTTATTATAAATTTGGTTATATCTGCAAGTATAAAGAAATGAGTACAATTGCTCCTACAACTACTTCTTCGGGCAGATCTTATACAATTTCTTCAATTTTAATGGCACTTGTTCCAGTATTTGCATTTGTTATCTTATACTAAGTCTTTCAGCAAAACATCAAGTCAAATTTATAAACTAATTCCAAACTTTATTCTACTTTTAAAATGAAAAACTTTAAAATTTAAAAATATGATAACTTATTTTAAGATAATTAAGTTTAGAAAGTCTAACTTTATTGATTTTTTTGTCATAAAGCTAAGTTTTATATTATAAAATGAATAAAATATTTAAAAAAATATATTTGAGTGTTTTGTCGACAATTAAATCAGTTAAAATTCATCATAAAATATTTATTGATTTTATAAATTAACTTTTTAAAATGAAAATTATTTTGTGTTTTGAAGATTTAAGAAAGTTTAGTAAGAATGATAAATGACGTAAAATTTTAAATTGTTGTGAAATAAAAAAATAATTACTAAAATAGTCAAGCAATATTAGATCTTGTCTAGTAGTAAGATTGCTTTGTTGTTTGCAGAAACAAAAAACAAAAACTTTAAGATGCTTTCCATCTAAATATAAAAGTTATTGAACAAATATTAAGAAATTTGATTTGAGATTATTATAAGTTGTTTTTAACAATTTGATAAACAACATTAAATTGAAAAATTTATCAAACTAATCAAAAAGTGGATTTATGAGCCTTTCATAATTGATATCTTTTCTTTTCAACTAAATTGAAAGCATCAAAATGTATGATAGCTTTGCATATAAACTCTTTTTTATATTGATAAGTTGCTCTTTTATTTCAATTGGAAATGCAGCTTATAATAAAACTGTGGCTTATAATTCTTGGTTGTACCAGTTTAGACCTGAAACAAAAAAAACATATGATGAAGCAAGAGCCTTATGTGCTGCTTTAGGTGGAGATATAATCATTCCCAACACACAAGAAGAACTTGATTTTCTAAAAAATGAAATGAAAGTTATAGATACTGAAATAAAATTGAATTCTCATCCATATTTAAATGGATATTGGATAGGATTAAGGGCTAATTTGACAGAAGAAGTACCTATATGGACATGGATTGATGGAACAAATTTAGTTGATAATGATAAAAATGAAAATTGGATAGAAACTCAACCAGACAATCCAACAAAACAAACCTGTGCCACTATGAGTTATACTTTAAATGAAAATTTGGATGCATTTAGAGAATCAGAATTCTTTGGTAAATGGAATGACGCATACTGTGGACGTAATTTTGGGTTTATTTGTAAGTATAAAGAAATAATAACGACAACAGTTGAAACTACAAACGTTGAAACTACAACCTTTGAAAACACAAATTTTATTAGCCTTTCTGATAGCTGTTATAAGACCTCCTCAAATTTAATAACAGCAATTTCAGTATTGACAGTATCTGCTATTCTTCTAGCTTTTGTTTATCTGGGATACAAGCAAGATAAACTATAAGTATGTTTCAGAAAACATTTTTTGATTGATAATGATACTTATTTATTAAATTGTTTTGTATTATGTATTATGCAAGAACATAACTTAAATATTTTTGTTAAAATATATTATATGTTATAGAAGTTTTATAATCGTTATATAAAAAGTTATATTCAAAAATTGACATGTTGAAATAAAAACTGTTATTTGGTTTTAACTTAAAAAGTTATTTTAAAATTGCTTGATAAGATGAAAAAGTCTTAGAATATTCTGAAGTATAAACCAGTTCATAATAAAAACTTCTTCATTAAAATACAAACTTAAATTACAAAATGTATCAGAAACTAAAAGCCATATTTGTAGTATTTTTTGGGATTACGATTTTATAACTTTTTAATAAAACAGAGAAATTTTTTATAACTGAGAATAAGTTTTGATGAGCTCTGAAATAATTTAATAAAATCTATAATTTTGTCGAACCAAGGTTGTTTATCGAACTGCTTGACCCACTGGAAAGGTATACGTTTTCAGCACATTTACTTATTGCTTGGAACCTCTCAATTACGAATGAGTCTTACTCTTACCATTCATTTCGCCATGCTACTATTTCTAACAGTTGTACTTGTCTAACCATTAAATACATTTATTATCAAATTATTAAAACCAAATCAAGTTCTGTAATATATATATAATACTAAAATAATTATATAAATCTTTATATGTAGACTGATATAAAAAAATTAATTTTATCGAATCAAATCAATTATTACGTCATAAAGAATTATTCGATCTTTTAGATTTTTTAAGCTAACTTGAAAGCAATTTATGTAATCTAGCAAAATGTTTGAACGCTTTGCAAATAAGCTCTTTATTATATTGATAAATTGTTCGTTAATTATGAAGAGAGCTGTTGTTATAACTGTTATGATCTGTTGTTTATTAGCTTCAAATGCAAATGCGGTTTATACTAAAACTGTGGGTCATAATTCTTGGTTGTACTTGTTTAGTCCATTAGCTCAATTGTCATTTAATGATAGTAAAGTGCTTTGTTCTTGGTTAGATGGAGATATAATCATAATCAAGACAAAAAAAGAACTTGATTTTCTAAAAAATGAAATGAAAGTTATAGATACTGAAATAGAATTGAATTCTCATCCATATTTAAATGGATATTGGATAGGATTAAGAGCTAATTTAACAGAAGAAGTACCTATATGGACATGGATTGATGGAACAAATTTAGTTGATAATGATAAAAATGAAAATTGGATAGAAACTCAACCAGACAATCCAACAAAACAAACCTGTGCTACTATGAGTTATACTTTAAATGACAATTTGGATGCATTTAGAGAATCAGAATTCTTTGGTAAATGGAATGACGCACATTGTGAACGTAATTTTGGTTTTATTTGTAAGTATAAAACTTCTCTTTCTGGTATGACTCCCTTTACAACAACTATTTCTCCCGTAGCCTCTTCTGATTCTCCAGTTTTACATATTGTTACTATACTTGTTATAATTGTTACTTGTGCACTTGTTCTGTTGTATATTCATGTATTCAAACACAGGAAAAATAATTCAAAAACAGAACGAAAAAAAGAAACTGTGCCACACACTAAAGAAGAGACTTTAAAAAAATCTGAAAAAGAATCTAAAAAAGAAAAAGTATTAAAAAAGATATAAATAAAATATTAACGATAAATAAAATGTAGTTAAAAATGTATAATTTAAAGATACCAAAAAAATTATTAAGATTTTATTCGATATTGAAATGAAACTTTAAACTTTTTACAAAGACTTTTTAATTCACTATTAATAGAACTTATTCATGTAGTCCATTAAAAAGTTATTCAGTTTTGAAATGTATATTTTATTTGACATTTACTATTTCAAAATTCTAACAATTTATTTTAGGGCATTACTTTTAAATGTAATCACAAATGTGCTGAAAGTTTAATAAAATTGTTGTTTAGTTGACTAAATTTTCACTTAATACAGGCTGTATAGAAATAATATCTCTGTAAAAACTTACATTTACAATGAATTAATTTATAATAATGGTCTACTTACCAATCACTGGCTGTACGCTATTATGATTTGATCTATAATTGCTGACTTACACAGTTTTTATCAAATATCAAAAAATAGTTTTGAAATAACATGGGAGTAGTTAAGACTTAAAACTACATTACAAAAATTAATAAATCAAAAAAATTGAAAAGCTCTAAATATTGTTAAAACTTTAATACAATCTTTAAATTTAGTTTTTTATTAGTAATTATTTAAAAACAAATAAATTTAATTTTAATCATTTGATTAAGACTTGAAACTGAAGTTTCTACCAATAATTGATATTTTTATTTATTACAATAAATGCAAAGGAGGGTGCCTGAAGAGAGCACCTCTCGCTAACACACATTCTCAAATAACATCTATTTAGTCAAAAATATAGAAAGCAAAAGATGTAACACATGGTGTTTCGATATCACTCAAAGCATACAACAGTGAACAATTACATAGAATGTTAATAATATAAGAAAGAGAAAAAAAAATCAGTTTAGAAATGACAATGTTGGTAATATTATAACGCTTCAACTTCTGCTTGAACAACGCGAGTGATTCTGACATGACAATGTCTGATGGCAGCTGATTCCATGTACTAATTGCGTGGTATGAGAATTTATTTTATTATATATTTTTTTATTATATTTTATTTTTTTATATTATATATAATCCAAAGCTTTTCAAACATAAGAAAAGTAAAAAACAAAGTTGATTGAATATTTAAATATAGTTCACCACATAACATGTTATTTTACTTATCATATTTCAACATATTTATAGTATATATTTAACATTTATAACTTATAAATATGATCAAATATATAAATGTATAATGATAATATAAAAAATCTGTCAGTGAACATTAATGCTAATTGTGCTTAACTGAAATTCAAACAAAAGTGGGTTTTGTGTTCCTTTAAACTAGTTTTTCTTCTTTATCTATCAGTTGTTTGCGGAGTTGAGAGCGCTATTCGGAGCGATCCGCTGCGATATCCTCCTAATTGCTAGTATTGATAATGAGCGATTTCATATCGCGCTTGCAAGTATCTTTTAAGCGAAGACAGTGATAGCCGATGTGGTTATAAAGCGAATATTGATATATCGAAGCCTGTGCTTGCTGTACATTGTTGTCAGGCCAGTGCGGTTCAAGACTTATATGTAATATAGAACAAAGATAACGAAAATGAAAGTTATAGAGTTTATTTTCAATGAAAACTTTCTCTTGCGTACTGTAAACTAAAGCTGTACAGATGGTAGCGTTAGGTTTGATAGATAGATTTAATCTAATATATATATCGTCAATAATCGAAATAATGAAAAGACATTATGACATCATAATATTTTAGATTTATCTACTAAAAATGAAGTAAAATTATTTAAAAATAGGTTTTAAGGCATCAAATACTAGTCTAATTTAATGAAAGGTAATATTTGTTTCCAATTATTTGTTTATTCACTGATTATAAATCATGCTTGGAGCTCTCCTAAAATTCGTATTTTTGAAAATAAGAAATACTTGTTTTATGGGGATAGAAAATTATCTATGTTAAACTCAAACAACACTTGTATTAAAGATGGTGGTCGATTAGCACATGCTAAAAGTTTAAAAGTTATGGTTTTTATGATCGATGAACTACAGAGCTTCAAGGTTTACTCTAAAAACGTATTTGCAAATATGTTTTGGATTGGTTTGACTAAATTCGAGAAATATCAAAAAAACTGGACATGGTCTGACGGGGATTTTCTCCTTAAAGGAGACGAGAACCCGAACTGGTACGAAGGACAGCCTAGCGCGATTTATCCTCAACCTTGTGTTGGTATAGTCGTTGCAGAAAGAGAAAAAGGAGATGACGATTACTATGGTAGATGGGATAATCAAGAATGTGAACTCATGCGTAATTTCATTTGTGAAGCTGATTATAACCCAACTGTAGAAAAGAATAATAGTTATGGGCTTCTAATTGGTATTTTGGTTGGAGTGATTGCTTTATTGACTATTCTTTTTGTTTTGTACAAATTATATAAAAGAAATACTGACAGTAGAGTTTCTAAGTCTTCTAAATCTAAAAAAAAATCTAAGAAATCCAAAACAAACCATCCGTCAAGGAAAACAGAAAAACGATCTTCTAAAAAAAAGGTTGTAACAAAACAACAGAAAAATAAAGAATAGCTTGAAGCAAATGAGAAAAAAGAAAGAAAAGAAAATTAAATTTGGAAAGAATATGGTTTTAATGAATAAACTTAACTTAGTTTACTAGTAGTATGAAATTATTTGAAAGACTAAGTAAATTATTTTCGTTGTTTTGTATACAATTTAAGGTAAATAAAATATATCAGTGTTAATTAGTTTTGAAATTAAAATAAAGCTGGGTCAGAAATTAGTAATTTTATCAGGTTATTTTACTGTAAGTAAGTTTTAAGTAGACAATTTTGTTTAAAACTCAAATATCAGTGGTTATTATAAAAGTATATCTAACCCTGTGATAAAAACTTAGGTGAAAATCCATCAAATGTTTTAATTTAATAGTCCTACAGCTTCTGTTGTATGTAATAAAGTAATAAATAAAAACTGTCTTCAAAATTATTTCTCATACGTCTATAAATCATAGACTAATAACTACTTGATTTTTTAGTAGCAAGTATCAAGTAACAACTTCTATATGATTTAAAACTTATTATTAACTTTTTATAAAAGAAATTTTACAGCTTTAAGTTTCAGCATATCTCTCTAGAAATAGCTTAGTTATAACAAAATCTATCTTCCAAATTAATCTTAGTTCAATTTTCCTTATTTACGAGTTTAATAAATTTTATAGGTATAATTTTACTGGCTGTAACAAAAATTTATGCAACTTATTTTTAAATGATATAAATTTTTAAAATAGAATAAAAATGATACAAAAACCCAGAGACAAAAAAAATACCTGAATTATTAGATGTATCTGAAACATTAGCAACGATTGTAGAATAAAAAACGAATGTAAAAACTATAATAATGAAAAGAGGAATTATATATCGTGGAAATTATAACAGTATAAACAAGTTTTTATCAGGTGTTGACTGGATTTCTGTTTTCAACTCTACCGAAGACATCAATGATATCTACTCAAGGTTTACTAACATTGTTAATGAGTCAATTAAAAAGTTCATACCTTTATATAGAGTCAACAAAAAACCACACTTGCCAAGATATTTAAGGAATTTACAGCATTTGAAAAACCTCTTATACAAACAAACTAAAGCAGATCCTTCCATCAAACCTCTATACAAAGATCTTTGTCTAGTCTACAAGAAATCAGTTTATAGCCTCTATTTAGGAAAAGAAAGTGCAATCTTATCTTCACCTAGCAAGAAAACGTTTTTTGGCTTCATTAATCACAAGCTTAAGGCGAGATCTCATCTACCTCCCTTGCTTGATAACGCCAATCAGCTGGTGATGGAACCAAAGAATAAAGCTGAATTGCTAAACAAACAATTTGAAAAGGTTTTTATAACCGATGATGGCAATACTCCTACTATTTCCTACTCCAATATCCTTTCAAATATCTCTGAGATGGTAGATCTAGACATAACAGTTGATATAGTATCTAAGGCTATTTCTTCTCTAAAATCAACAGTTTCCAACACCCCAGATCAAATCCCAGCTTTGTTTTTAAGAAAAAGTACTTCTTCTTTAGCGCTACCCTTATCGCTACTCTTTAACATGACTCTTAAGCGGGGAAGACTTCCACAAATTTGGAAGAATGCTATTATTACTCCAATTTATAAGAAAGGTCCCAGAAACACTGCACTTAACTACAGACCAGTTTCGCTGACTTCGGTTATCTGCAGAACTCAAGAACATATCATTCACAACCATATAACTAGCCATTTGACGGAGCATCATCTAATATCTGATGCCCAGCATGGCTTTGTTAAGCAAAGATCTTCTTTGACTCAACATCTCACTTTTTTCAATGAGCTTACAGCTCATTACGAAAGTAATACTCCATGTGACATCATATACCTTGATTTTGCTAAAGCGTTTGATTCTGTTCCACACAACAAGCTCATTACTGTATTGAAAAACATAAAAATCAGCAACTCTATCTTAAAATGGATTGAAGATTTCTTATCAGGTAGAACCCAACGAACCCGTGTAGAAAGATCTTTATCTACTCCTAGTAAAGTCACCAGCGGCGTTCCTCAAGGTTCCGTCCTGGGTCCACTTCTCTTTTTGATTTTCATTGAAGACCTCATCAGAAGACTAATAACAGTAGACAATGTCAGTGTGTTTGTGTATGCAGATGACATCAAGCTATTATCTGGTTCTCACTCAAAACTCCAAACTGCACTAAACATTGTAGAAAACTGGTCTGCGAATTGGCAACTTAAAATCCAGCCAACAAAGTCTGAAGTTATAACATTCTCCCGTAAGCCAGCGGCCAACTTCAGCAACCAATACTACATCAATGGATCCATTCTTGAACGAGTATCCTCAGTCATAGACCTCGGCATTACTCTGACATCTGACTTCAAATGGCACAGTTATGTTTCCAGAATCTTTGGAAAATCTATCAAGCTTGTCCACCTCATCATAAAGACTTTTAATTCTAAAGATCCATGGTTTTTCGTCAACCTTTTCAAACTGTACATACGCCCTATTCTTGAATACAATATCAGTGCATGGATGCCATATCAAGTTGGTGATATCAGAAAAATCGAATCTGTTCAGGCAACATTTACGAGATTGGTTTGCAGGAAACTTAATATCAAATACGGGAGTTATAACCATCGTCTCAGCTTCTTCAATCTAGATTCTTTGGAAATCCGAAGAATCAAATACGACCTTATTCTGATTTTTAAAATTATTCACAACCTAATTGATCTTCAGTTTGATGACTTTTTCTCCATTAGTCCCTCCCTCAAGTTATATCAACTTAGAAGACATAAATTACATCTTAATAAGCCCACTCTATCAGCTACGTTAACCAGATTAAGTTTTTTCTCATACCGCACAATCAGTACATGGAACAATCTGCCATCAGAGATTGTCATGTCAAAATCACTTATGCTGTTCAAGAAAAAGCTGAATTGTTATAATATCGCCAACATTGCCATTTCTAAACTGTGAATTTTTCTCTTTTACAATACTATGATTCTGTGCAATTCTTCATTGTCATATGCTTTTTCGTTTACACGTCAAATAGATCTAATTTGTGAGAATGTGTTAGCGAGAGGTGCTCTCTTTAGGCACCCTCCTTCACATTTATTGTAATAAATAAATAAATAAATAAATTGAACTCATAGTCATTAAGGCTATAGGTTATATTGTATTTGAATAAGTGCTTATAAGTTGTGATAAAGTGATTTGTATATTATATATTTATAATATATATATTTTTTTATATTGTGGTTGGTAACACTAAGAATGTTTCATGAAAACTATGGTGGATCCACATATAAGTGGCAAGACCTTACGTTCAAATGTAAAGAAAAGTTCTGATAAACCAACTTTCTCAAAACAAGTTTGGAATGGTAATTGCCAATCCTGCAATAAAATTTGCTCTGGTGAAGATCTGGCAATTGAATGTTTTAAATGTCTCTCCTGCTTTCATCTCACCTGTAGTGACGTGAGCAAAAAAATTATGAATTATTTGAAAACAACCAAATAAAGCAAATGGGATTTAGATGGTTTTGCAAAAATGTAGAACCATGGGCATAACAACTACCTCCACTAATTCAAACCTAATATCCGACATCAGTAAATCTGTATCTGCTGAATTAGCCAAATTTAAAACTGAAATTGGCAACGATGTTACCAAAATCAACGAAAAAATTTCTAGTTTGTCTAAATCAATGGACGAACTGGATGCCTCTACAAAGAAACCTGTCACATGGGCCTCGGTGGTCGGTGGTTCCGGTTCCGACAAAAATGTTAGCATGGTGTAGCTTCTTGCCAAGAAGGTCACCAACACACACAAAAAACTTATTTTGTACCGTGAAGACAGAGAAAACAATGTCATCATCTTTAATGTCTCCGGGGCTGATAAAGATGATGACAGTAAGTTTTTTAATTAAATGTGCTCTTAAAACCTTGGTTTTGTGGACGTCCCAAAGATAACATTGACCACACTTGGAGCAAAAAATTCAGATCATCAAAGACCGATAAAAGTGTCCTTTCAAGAAAGATGGGACAAACGTAAATTTCTTGCCAAGCTGTATACGCTAAGATTTGACAACAAATTTTAGCGCATCAGAGTAGCACATGATATGTAAAAAAATGACCGCTCAGAAAATAAGCGTCTTCTAAAAGAGGCGTATAGCCGAAATCAGAAAGAGCAACCAACTGATTTCAAATACAAAGTTTGAGGTCCACGATAGGCTTTGAGAATTGTCAAGGTTTTTTTTTCAAAAAACAGATGTGGCGAATAGCCACTGGAGCCACATTTTCTTTTTTCAAACTCTCTCTGCACACAGTTGTGAATAACATCCTTCCAGCCCAAGATATCAATTTACAGAAGCCTATCATCAAATCTTACGAGCTTCAAAAAGACAATTCTTTTATTACAATGGTACCAACAAGTTTCTATCAGGTGTTGAATGGATTTCTGTTTTCAACTCTCCCGAAAACATCAATACTATTTGCTCAAGATTTACTAACATCGTTTAAGAGTCAATCGAAAAATTCATACCTTTTTATAGAGTCAACAAAAACCACATTTGCCCAAAAATTTAAGGAATTTACAACATTTGAAAAATCTCCTATACAAACAAACTAAAGCAGATCCTTCCATCAATTTTCTGTACAAAGTTATTTGTATAGTTTACAAGAAATCTATTTCCATTTTCTATTTAGGAAGAGAAAGTGCAGTCTTATCTTCACCCAGCAAGAAAACGTTTATTGGGTTCATAAATCACAAGCTTAAGGCGAGATCTCAATTACCTCCCTTACTTGATAACAGCGACCAGCTTGTGATGGAACCAGAAAATAAATCTAAGTTGCTAAACAATAAATTTAATACCATTTTCATAACCGATGATGGCAGTACTCCAACATTCTTACAAATCTCTCTGAGATGGTAGATCTGGACATAACAGTTGATATAGTATCTAAAACTGTTTCTTCTTTAAAATCATCAGTCTCCAACATCCCAGATCATATCCCAGCTTTGTTTTTAAGAAAAACTACTTCTTTATCACTACCTTTATCGCTACTCTTTAACATGACTCTGAAACGAGGAAGAGTTCCACAAACTTGGAAGAAAGCTATTATTACTCCAATTCATAAAATAATAATGCAGATGAAATCAAGCTATTATCCTGTAATCCTGTAATCCTTCAAAACTTCCAACTGCACTAAACATTGTAGAAAACTGGTCTACGAATTGGCAGCTCAGAGTCCAGCCAGCAAAGTCTGAACTTATAACTTTTCCTCGTAAACCAGCTGCAAATTCCTTGAACCAATATTCCATCAATGGATTTATTATTTAGCGAACATCTTCGGTCCTAGACCTTGTATTGGTATTATTCTATTATCTAACTATAAATGGCACAATTATATTTTTAAGATCTTTGGAAAATCAATCAACCTTACCTATCTTGTTATAAAGACCTTTAATTCTAAGGATCCATACTTTTTTATCAATCTTTTCAAATTGTACGTACGTCCAATTCTTGAATACAATGTTAGTGCATGGATGCCATATCAAGTTGGTGATATCAAAAAAATCGTATCTGTTCAGGTAATATTTACGAGATTAGTATGCAGGAAACTTAATATCAAATATGATAATTATAAGCATCGTCTCAGTTTCTTCTATTTAGATACTTTGGAAATCCGACAGATTAAATACAACTTAATTGTTATTTTTTTAATTATCCACAAATTAATTGACCTTAAATTTGATGATTTCTTTTCCATTAGTCCTTCCCTCAAGTTATATCAATTCATATTACATTTTAATAAGCCCATATCACCTAGTACGTTAATTAGAGCAATTTGTTTCTTATACCGTATCACTAGTACTTGGAACCAGCTGCCATAAAACACTGTCATGTCAGAATCACTCGCATTGTTCAAGCAGAAGTTGAACCGTTATGATATTGCCAACACTGCCATTTCTAAACTGTAATGTACTATGCTTATTATTTGCAAAAAGTAATTGTAAATGCTTTAAACATTTTGTCTACCAGCAATTTGTTATGTAGACTTTTTTAGGCCTTGTAAACCTTAACTATTTTTTATAGTTTTGATAAAAAATGTATTTTATAATCATTTATTTGAATTGTACTTCTAATTTAATTGTATTTACGAAAATTGGAAAAGACTAATTGAAACTTTTACTGCTAGGTTGCGCTAAGAAACATTTAAAACTGTAAACTGTTGCTATGATAAAACGTGTACGCAATAATACTATTGATGCTTTAAAATAAATTTTTCCGTTGAAAATATAAAAGTTTTCCTTATAAATATTATGTTATATTTTAAATCTTATTTAGATTTTTTACTTTCATATCATTAAAATAATTTTCTAATTAATAGTTTAAACAGAGTATTAAAATATAGAAAATATACTTAATTATATCAAATTACTAATTTATTTTGTGAAATCAACTGATCGAGCTTTAAAATAATTTTTTAACTAATGAAAAATGAAAAATTAATTGAAAGCTATGATTGTTCAAAAACTAGTTTTGATAATCTTTATATTTAATTGAACAATTATTTTCAATTATTTATTTGACGAATATAAGTTCACATTTTAGATAATTTATTAGAAATTAATTTTTAAAGCTTAAACAAAATTTTAAATTTTATTGTATTTAAATTGAGAGCCTTTACTTTACACTAAGATAAATTTCAACTCTTTTACAACAAATCTGTTTAATAACATAAATCTTTGTCAAATTTGTATATTTATTTCATTTTTCAACTTTTAAAACAGTTTTTTAACTGAATTTAAGTATTTTATTTAATAATATTTCAATGTTTTATAAAAGCAGTTTATTTCCATATTTTTTGTTTCTTTAACTTTTTTACTTGGGTAAAATTTTATACTTTTTATCAAAGTATTGGATAATATCTTCCTAAGAGATCAAACCATTTCTTGTAATGATGTAAAAATGGTGTCAAGACATTTGTGAAAGATTATTTCACTTTAACGTGTTATCAGCTTAAGATAATGTGGTGAGTTATTCATCTAAAATAATCTTATGAAACTTGTTATTTTAATGAGAAAAATTAAATCATTGTATTTTCTCATAATAAAATTTATATCATCCATTTCAAAATTGATTTAAATATTGATTATAACTAAATATGTAGATATCATTACAAAATCTTAATAGTTAAATATCAAATCCTTATAATATCAACGCCTTTTTTCTAACTTTGTATAATTATTTAAAATTATTAATGTCTTTTGCCATCTTATTTTCATAGAATACTTTAAAAATCGCAATCTCCCATACGTCACAGGCTCTTAATTCTAAATCAAACCACTTAACAACTTTTATTACACCCAGTGGAGTAACAGCCTTTTTGATAGGTTACCTAAGGTTTGAAATTCCCTTCCCAATTCCATCACTACATCTATCGCAGCTTTTAAAACTTTGTTAAAACTACAAGATTTAACTAGTTTCTTAGCAAGTGATATGTAACATGGTCAGTTTTATAACTTTCTTCTCCTATTTTGTCTTATTAGATATTTTACTCATAATTTTTAATAATAAAAATCTGTCTTAATCTTAATTTGTGATAGCTAAGACCTTTCAATTATCTCTTTGCTCTTAATATTTGGTTTTTATCTATAAGAGATGTTGAATTTGTGACTCACAGCCGTGCGTTAAATAAATAAGATCAAGCACGAAGCTTACAACAAAGTTCAAATTAAGTAAAGTTAATTTACTCTTTTCACATAAAAGATTAATGTTTTAACTCCTTAAAAAACTCAAACTTTTTACAAAAATATTTTATTTATTTTGTTCTACTCATAGTTGCAGATGACAAATTATACAATTACTATGACAAATACAAAATAGTAAGAACTAAAAAAATAATAAAAAGGTTTTAATTACCAAATTAAAATAGTTTCATAAATTGAACATAAATACAGGCATAAGTAAATATCAGTTATAAATCAAAAATACTAACAAGTAGAAATAATAAAGAAGTTGACAGCATCAAACCATTTGTTAACAAAATTACTTTCATATTTTTTTTACAAAACTTTAAAATAGATTCTGATGGAATTGACGAATAAAATGAAAAAGTTTTCTAAAAGAATTCTAAGAAAGTTCACTAACTGTAATTTAATTACGATTTCACTTTTGATAACTAACAATTATTTTGAAATAGAAAATTTTGTATTTTTTTGTAAATATTTTTTCACCAAAAATAAACTCCAAAGTTCACTTTCTTCGAAAATATTTTCAAAATAAAAGCTTGTGATTAATTTTCTTACATAATTTTTTACTCTGTATTTAAATTTGCATCTATTGAGGTAGTTATAGTTGTTTTTCTAAACGTAAGTTTGTTGTAAGATATTTTTTTAGGTTTAGTCTTTATTTATATTTCAAGTAATAAAAAATCAAGTTAAATTTTGAAGAAAATTAGAAAATACTTTTTATCATTTCCTTTTGACTTATTTAGAAATGGAAATAAAAGAAGAAAAAAATTACAACAGAAAATATTCGACTTCTTCAAAAGCTGCTTCTTCTTACAAAAACTCTGAGTAATAAAACAAATTATTTTTAATACTTTTATATTTCTCACCTACCTTATTTTATTTTTTATTAATTCGATTAATTAGTTACATTTTAATTATACTACTGATTTATTAGTAACTATTTATACTTCTTTTATGAAATTTTTCAATAAGTACATTAAAAACTGTTTTTATCTATTTTTGATAAACTTTAAATCTAAAAAAATAATCTTTGAACTAAATTTAATAAACATCTTTTGGTTAATCTTTGTAAATTGTTTTTTTTTAATTATTTGAAATGTTAAATTTTACAAATCTTTTAAAATTGTTCCTTTTTTTAACAATTAAGTTCAAACTTTACGAAAATATCTGATAAATATCTTCAAATGACACGTGACAATTCAGATTTGAATGAAAGAATTCAGGAGCTTCCATCTTCTGATAGTAAGTATCAAATATTTTCAGATGTTTTTGATGAGATTTTCGATCTAAAGATCAAGAGTAAATTCATAATTTTTGTCAGTTTTTAGTTGATTTGTTTAACTGATTATTTATTATCTGAAATTGTTGAGCATGTTTTCAAAAAAGTTGCATAAAAAATACTTTATTCCTGTTTGCAAAAATTACTTATATCTAACTGATGTTTAAATTTCAGAAGATGCAGAAAATATAGAATCAAGTGAAAGGAAAATTGATGTACAAACGAAAATTGCTAATTTGCCAAAAAAATCTGGTTTGTTTTCGGATGAAAACAAAAAATTGGTAAAATTGTTCACCAAACTAATACTTAAAATAAATATATTTTTGACAAAAAGCCCATTTCATCTAATTTACAGATTGCTGGTCAGTCAAAAACGTCCACTGATAAAGAATTAATTTCGATTTTGAAGCAAAAAAACGGTCAACTTGCTGATATAGCCGACGAAATGCAAAGAAAAGCAAGAATATTGATGGAAAAGAACCAAAAGGCATGTTGTGATCTATTTATGTTTTAATTTAATTTTTTGTATTGATAAAAATGTTCACTCTTTTCAACTTAAAACATTTTGAAAGAAATTTTAGAAATGTTTTTTTTTTAAATAATTTATTTTTATTTCATTTTCAAAAATCAATCTTTTCTGTTTCCAAGAATTTATTTTATTATCTCAAAAAGTATTTTTTCCAAATAAGCAAATCTTTTCAAAAATCAAATGTAATCATGTATAAATATTACAGAAAAAGATTTATAAAAAACTTATTTTTTTATTAAGAAAATCAATCAATTCAACAATTATTTTGAATTTGATAGAAAATCAAAAGTATTTCAACTTTAAATGCAAAAATGAACAAATTACAAGACAAATTTTCAAAGTATCAAAATTGGTGCAAAAATAATCACAATGACACAATCAAGAAACTGAAGGAAAGACTGGAAATTTATCAAACTCAAATTACTGATCTTAAAATTGAAGTTGAACAAACAAGACAATTACATTTTGCGAAGGTTCAAATTTCAACTTTTTCTAATTTTCGTTTTCTGTTTAAATTTTGAGGTTTCTATTACAAGCGACTGGTGATTATAAACCATATCACTCGCCAATTGTACCCACGCTTTAATGACCATTTCTAAAAAATCTTTTATACAAAAATTTGATGTTTTTCAAATATTTTTGAGAACTTTTTAAAAGTTTAAGTTTTTAGTTTTGTTTTTTTGAAATGAACCATTTTATCATCAAATTTAAAAATTAAAATTAATTAAAGAATCGTTTTGATAAAATTTAGAAACTAAATAATTTCTTGTAACTACTAAGTTAGAAAAGCAGTCGATAAAATTGAATGATTAATCAACAGATTAACCTTAAAGTAAACTAAAATGTTGCTGACGTCTCAGTAGTTTTATTCAATTTCATCTTTTTAATCTTTTGTTTTATGAAGAGTACTTAAAAGAGAGCTTTTACTGAAAATCTAATAACCAATTTCATTTTTTCTTCTACCAATCGTTTTTAGTTTGATTCTGAATGTTCTTCTTTACTTACAGATCGGTTTAAAGGAATTAAACTTTCATGAAAATGATGCAGACTTTATCCGTGAGAAAGAAAACTTGCGTTTG